>JAHFWI010000348.1:0-16864 GCA_028554975.1 Himalopsyche kuldschensis | reverse complement strand
GTTTAGTTTTCATTGCTTTTAATGCAATATGATCGGTAATAATTGTAAATTTTCTGCCTCTTAGGTAATATTCAAAGTGATTAATTCCCCACGCCATTGCTAGAAATTCTTTTTCAGTGATTGTATATTTCTTTTCTGCTTCATTTAGTTTTTTTGAGAACCAGTCTATGGGAACTAGTTCTTCGTTAATTTTTTGATTGAGGGATCCTCCTACTCCAGAATTACATGCATCAGTAACAATCGTAAAATCTTTTTCAAAGTCTGCTATGTGGATAAAAACAGTTTGTTTGAGACATTCTTTTAATTTATTCATTGCCTTATCTTCTTTATTTGTCCATTCAAATGTATTGCTTTTACCTTTAAGTAGATCCGATAGTGGTGAAGACAATTCTGCAAAGTTTCTTATATATCTTCGATAATAATTCATGAATCCTAGAAATCTTTGTAGTTCTTCCCTTGATTTGGGTCTTGTAAATTCTAAGATTTTTTTGTTTTTCAGATATCGGTCGTTGTGTTATTCCATCTATTACCAGCACCTAATAATTTTATTTCTTTTGCTCTAAATTGTAATTTTGTTTTATTTATTCGAATCCATTTTTGTTTAGGATGTCGAAGATTTTTTCAAGGTTGTTATCATGGTCAGCTTCTGTTTCGCCGTATACAATAATGTCGTCTAAGTAAACGTTGCATGACTTATCTATTTCTTCGTATAATATACTATCCATAATTCTTTGGAAAGTAGCTGGTGAATTTTTGAATCCCTGAGGCATTCTTGTCCATTGATACAATCTGTTTTCAAAAAAGAATGCTGTTTTATACCTATCTTCCTTTTTGAGGTTGATTTGGTAGTATCCATCCTTGAGATCAATAACAGTAAATAGTTTTTTTCCTTGTGTTTTTTCAATTATTCTCTGTATATTCGGTATGGTGTAATTATCGTCTTCGACCAGATTGTTTAAGAATTGCATGTTTGATGTAATCCTTAAGTCTCCATTAGGTTTGAGAACTGGTCGAATTGGATTGCACCATGCTGATGTTGATATTTCGATATATTTGGATTGAAGTAATTTATCAATAGCCATTTTGGCTTTTTGTATCATTGTTTGTGGGATTGATCTGTATTTAATGTTGACTTTGGCATTTGGCTTGGTGTTTATTTCACATTCTATTTGCTTGAATCCCAGACTGGGACTATCGCTGAATAGAATTGGGAATTTATTAATTATTTTGTCAAGTTTAGTTTTTTCTTCGTTTATCTCATTCAATGTATTTATTCCTATCACCGCACCGAACGTGTCATTATTCGTTTCGGCTATCATGAAGTCTGTTGTAATTGTATATTCTTTATATTCGAGTGTAGCCTTTGTTTTTTCGTTTATGGTTGCAAATTCTCCAAATAGGTTTGATAATCTGACAGGGCGATTTTTTCCAAAATCAATCCTTTTTCTTGGGCGATCTTTTTAGTTATTATGTTTATATCGCTCCCTGTGTCGATTAGTGCATCTATCGTTTCTCCATTTATTTTAATATTTTCTGTTTGGTTAATTTTTTCGCAGTTATTGTTTGATATTTGTTGGAATCTTTGTTTTTTTTCGTAAGTTTTTGTATTTTGTTGTTTTTCTTATTTTTGTATCACTTGTGTAATTTTTTTGTTGAGTTTGATTTTTTTCTGGTTTAGGTGATGGTTCTGTGATGACAGGTTTCATCTGAATGCTTATCTATTTCTGTTTTTTCGTATTTTATTTTCGTTTTTTTTATGATATACTCTTGTTTTTAGTTCTTTTTGCAGTCTTTTCTTCCACCCACTCAGCATATTTCACCCTTTCTATATTATCCTGAATTTCTCCGATTGATTTTGATTTAAGAATGGTGTCTGATATGAAGAACCGGAACGATGGTTTCGCCGATGTCTCCTTTATGAGGAAGAGTGCATCTTCTATTGGTAGTTTTGAGCGGATTAGAATAGGCATTATTCTTTCTAACCATGTTGATGTTTTTTCGTGAAATCTATGTCTGTTAATTAACATATTTTTGTATACTTCTTTTATTAAGTATTTATCTAGTCTTCCTTTGAATTTTCTCCAAGTATCTGGAAAATTTTTTTGATTGTTCATCCAATCAAAAGTGTTTTGACAGCAGTTTTCTATGAGTAGAAGAATCTTGTTACTATCATTCATACTTCTAACTTTGAAGTATGATTCGAATTTGAGGATGCTAAAGCGGGCATCTTCAATGTTAAAGTATGGAATGGTATTTTCCATTCGAGTCTTATCAGGTGCCAAGTCGAAGATTTTTATTATGGATGGTACGTTACCACAAAACACATAATTGTAATTTTAATGTGCTCTAGCAAATACAACGCTTAAATTAATATTGTGTATAGGTATTTATTCAGTTCTAGATAATATTGTGTATAGTCAGTTCTAAATATGAGATAAAATGCAATTGATTTATTTATCATAAACCAAAAATGTTTTTACTATATTATGATCACATATCAATGCAATGTTAAGAAAATGAGTTTGTATACTCTTTAAATCTCAATTCAAATTTATGTCTCCATTAAATTATTTTTATTTTAAAATTTTCATAAGTAATACAATACAGCACTCAAACTTATTATAGTAACTATTTAATATTAATACAGCATGATTTACTTAATGTGATAACTTTTGTTCATGATTACAAAGGCATTTTGTTGTGTAGCACTTATGACTCTTTATTTCATCTCCTCCTACAAAAATATTAGAAGTATGCGAAGTCGGGTTTGATTTCAAGACATCTTGTGCTTGTTTATTGTTATGGTTGGGTGCGCTCACGCCAAGCAATGTTCTAGGCGTAATATTGTGGCATTGCTTGCTACATAATATCATTGGCATCAGCACATAAATGATGATGATATAAACTTAACAAGTCGCATGAAGATATTGGTTTGAAAAGAATTGTTAAAGAAAATACATATTGTTGTTCATTGTAATTAAATAAATACACATGAATATAAATGTTCACACATATTATTGTTATTACAAACGCATTTAATATTCAATATCTATAAATATTTTTAAAATCGATTCATGAGCATTTTATACCAGAATTAAAAATTTTAAATGCTACATATGAGAGACAATTCCCAACAAAATTGTGTCAGAAAGAACAATATAACAGAATACTGAAATATATAAACCAATTTCATATTATTTTCTTAAAATCGTGCTCAGAAATAAAAACGAGCAATGATCGTTATACGCCCGCATTAGGATTTTAAAGGGTACATTCATGAAATACAGTCTCGAAAAAAAGAAATTTGTCTTAGTTGACATATTTTTCTCTACTAAATAAAAGCCTTTGCACAAAAAAATAAATACATAATTTTATTTCTGCAATTTAAACCAAATTATGTTTTTAAGAGGCGCTCTTTTGTGTGATAATTGATTAAAATCTGCATCTTTGGTCTTTTGATCTGTGATTGATCAATGACAGCACATCAAAATATTCTGTTTTTTTGTATAAATTGTCATTTTCCAATACCCCATGCTTTTATGGTACTTAATATTTCAAGCAGGTGCTGTATTATAATTCCGATAGATTATACAAATATTTTGATGGCACAAAAGGTCTAAGAATATTAGAAAAACAACTCATATGATGAGGTCTTACCCTATCATATACTCAAGTCTGATAAATATCTAGAAATAGTCAAAACACAGCCATTTGATAATTTTGATCGTTTCTGAAAGCATGCCTTCTTACCCTTTTGACTACCATGAAGCGAAGCCCTGGCAATATCTTCTATATTCTGAGAATCATCCATTTTCTAGCATAACATTCGATCTTGATCTATACACTAACTTATGTACATGAGGATTTCGGTATACGCTGACGTGGTTCATAATTATGTTCATTCTGAATTTGAAAAAATTGATCTCTTAGCAAGGACGTTATTGTTCGAGAAAGAACAAGCTAATTTCTATAGAATGCTATCCGAATCTAACTGACAAGATCTTGCTAATGCGCGACACATAGAGCCTATGAACAGTCTAGAATCTCTTCCAGTTTATCTTGCTCTTGCTGATGACTTTAACGAGAGCGCATCATATAGTGGAATAATTGTTTTAGTAATATTTTTTGGTGTTATGTTTTTACTTGTACTTGTGTCATGGTGGTGTCTTTTTCTATCAGAATCTGCACCATTAATCTTATTTGGATATATTTACGCTGGTTTATGCATTCTTGCTCTTTTAGTTGCAATTATAGTGTTGATATCTGCAAAAAATAGTGATTTTTCATTAACATTCTTATTAGGGTTAATTATTAATGGATTTATGCACATATTGTTTATTAGCTATAGGGAATATATGCTGCGCAACAATCCTTTGTACACTGTTGCCGATATCGAAGCAAGTCCTATAAGTTTACCACTCAATGCACTTATATCTTTTATGAAAAACATTTGTAAGCAAAATCAGGCACGTTTCGAAAAAGTATCTGGTGCTGCGGATATTATAGAAATTCGTACTAGTGTTCCACTCAACCCCTAGTTAAGTAAATTCAAGCCTTTCTTAAATGTTTTTATGTAATAATTTATAATCTAAAATATTATTAAAGTCATTATTTTACATATATTAAAGATTTATGTATAAACTAAATTTGAACGGTCTAATCGTTATTTCTTACTGTTAACATGTAAAACAACGTACCAAAATTGTCGAATTTAAATAATTTATTTAATGATTGAATGGGGGAATCTAACCCTGCTTATTTTAACGTAAAAATTCTAATTACTAAACCAACAGAGTTATAAAACAACTATATAGTTGCGACATTTATAATTAGATACCCTTATGTACTCTTTTTCTAACATTTAGTGTTCTTATTCTTTCTTTATTTATTGCTATAAGTCTTAACACTGCTTATATTACAGATTCAAATAAATGGCATACATTATTAAGTAGAATTCTTTATACAATGAGCAATCATATAAGCAATTCAATTTTGAATGAATTTATTTTAAAAAAGTCTAGAATTTGCAGTTAGCATCATTGTACTCTTTTTCTGCATGAATTGAAAATTTGAATGAAAAAAAAGCAAAAAAGCAAACATTAAAAAGTTCCATTTTTTATTTTGCAAATTGCTTATTAAATCGCATCTTAACACTGCCCCCAAATTACAGAAAATATTCAAAAGTATTTGTTGATTTTACATTGTCTTGTGCAAGGAAGCATGCCATCAGAATTGTTACGTTTGATGAGCCCCATGTCAGCGTGTTCTGCAATCATATAAGCAATTCAATTTTGAATGATTTGTGTTTCAAAAAAACACGTCTAAGAAGAATTTGCAGTTATATCACTTTCATTGCCTAAAAGAGTCTTTCCCATAGGGGGGGCTTTTTCAAGCATGAACCTTGTAAATATTGTATTTTCTAAATTTTATCTCACTTCCCAACTAAAAACAACTGCTGTTATATTTTCGTTTAGTGAAACTTACTTGTTCTCCAAGACTCATAAAAAACTCTAAATATTAAACATTATTTATTAATAAAGAATTTAACTTCACATTTAGCTTCTTTAGGCCCCTTCATTGGAATTATTAAAATGTTGTTTAGCTTTTGTCATTTTATTTTCTATTTCATTTGTAAGTCAAATGACAGTGAGATATTTGGTTCTTAAAATACAGAAGAAGCAAACATTGGAATAATAAATAACAATCAGATATCCATTATACTTAAAAGAATACCCATGTTTCCCCAAACCTTAACTTATTATAAATTAATTGTATATTTACTACACAAACGCCCATGTTTCCCCTAAACTCTAACGTCTGACATTAAAAGATATTCTTTACGATAATTCCATTTTTACTTGCCGTATTGAGTCATAGGATCGTTTAAGAATGCTTTTCTTGCCTTTATCAACTATTATAGTTCAACGCTTTATAATATTCAAAATATGCTAAAGCAATGCTAAAAACTGCATGAAAGTAATAGGATTAAATGTGAACATTTATATTCATGGGTATTTATTTATTACAATAGATAAATATTAAATGATATTTGTATATATCAACGCCCATATTTAACATATAAATGAATTTATATACAGCAAAATTTTATTTTAAAATGTTAATTATCAAGCAGAAATTGTCTGCTTTTTCCTTTTGTCTTTTGCAAGGTGATCGATATCCTCTTTATTTGATTTTAAATCTTTTCATCGCGTTTTTCTTCTTCGACTACAGCTTTATCACTTTTGGTTTTCACTCTCTTATCACCGCCTCTCATAGTTTTATCGTTTGTATTGCTTGATTTCTTATCTCCTTCGATTACAGCCTATCACTTTCTGCGTTAAGTCCTACAATCTTCAATTACAGCTTTAGTGTTTTTAATCTTCAATTTATTATCATCTACATTCGTAGTTTTATCGCTTATTGTATCCCAATTTCTTTTGTCTTGTACCTTTGCAGATTTATCTTTTAGTCTCTGCGCCAATTAACTCAACTTTGTTTTCTTCTTCAATAAGCGCTTTCTTATTTCTATTTTCCTACTCTTATTTAATTTCCTATGCACCCTGGCTAATAAATTCCTGTTGTTTGACTTGGCTTCTTTGTTTTATATGATTGTACTTTATCTATCAATAATCTCAGCTCTTTTCCATAAGCACTGAACGATTCTCACTAAAGCAATCAATTCTTGCTGCAAGAGAACATTTAGCTGCTATCGACCTGCACATTCTACCCTGATTTTCTTTTAAATAATCCAAAAGATAAATCAGCCCATATTTTGGAGTGTTCCTTTTCATTTTTAAACTTCTAAAAAGTGATTTTTCTGCACCGGGCAGTTGTAGCGTTGATGAAGGATATAACGATAGATTCATCATAATTCCTGCTTTATGTATTATTTTGAAACATAAACGATCCCCTAAGTATTTCTGATTTGGTAAGACACTTCATTTTAGATGCTAAATATTCTTTTAAACTTACAAGTAATATTTTCTTATCTTTAATAAATGTAAGTATATCTTTCATAATTAAAAGAGTGTCTTCTGGTATATCTTTTAGTGAATCTTTTACTTCATTCATTAATAACGAAGTGATACAATTTTCATCAACTGATCAAATTCCGAATTGAGAATATTCAATATTACAGCTGTATTTTCATTAAGCATCTCTTTTAGTTGTGGGAAATACCAATTTAATAGCTTAGAAGCTTTTTCATTTAATTTTTCTATTTCAGACTTAGATACCAACCTCATAACCAGTTGCATTACAAATATTTACTTCTAGATTGTATTTAATATTTTTAGTTGAAGAATGAGAAACACCCAAATGAGTTGCTTATTAACACTTTGTTTTTATTAACTTTGAGATTCACTTAATGCCCTAACAATATTTGACTTGATTTTTGTGTAATTCCTATGTTTTGTATTTTTTAGTGATTTGTCACAATTTAATAATTTTACATTGTTAATTTGTAGAAAATTTTTCAAAGATTCTGATAGATTTCCTTCTTGTAATTTTTTCAACTCGGCAATTACTTCAGCAAGAATCAGCAATAGGGAGAGAAGAAGTGTGATTTACAACTCTGAGTCAGTGCCATGTAATCATTGTAAGAAGCCCCTGCCAATTTCAAACTCTTTAAGTTCAAATAGTTCAAAGCCCGCAACATGTTCAAAAAAGCAAATGCTCCATGGGTGGAGTTTTATGTTAAAAAATTTTACAAAAAAATAGAAATAAAAATCTTGAGGAGTTTAGGAAATGATTTACAGACACTGAGTTCAGCAACTATAATATAATTTAACAGTTTTTAGTATCAAAAATAAACTTTAGTAAATATAACAATGTTTATTCAAGTATGAGTATTTCAATTAACAATACTCATTGTTTAGAGATGTTAAGGTGTTTAATTGAACCACCTGATAAGAAACATGTTTTTAAATTCAAAATTTGTTGTTCTTTTTTTGTTTGAGTCGTAAATTCTACATTTTCTAATACAGTGTTTAAGTAGCCATCAATTGATCTAAGAGTACCTTTAATAGCGAAATCCTCTGTTTTAACATTTACAATATTATCGATGAACTCGTAAAAGATCGATTTGTCTTCAACTGAGGTTTCTTGTTCTTGTTGGCTGCATGATGAATCAGTCATGGGCAAAAAAATATAGAAATCTAAAAACACAGCTATATACAAACATTTAATAAACTGTAGTCACTGTTCATCAAATATAGCAAAGAAACAAATGTTTAAAGTTTCTATGTTACAAAGCAGGCACGTCTGGCAATTCTTACTAATGGTCTTCGCCCCACCACTTTCCGCCCTCTTGTTATGGTGTCTTATTGTTTTCAATGGTTTACTAGTTTTCATGTCTTTGCCGATATTATGCTATTGTTGAGTTTATAAACATCTATGTTATGTATTACAATATCCTGGGCTTCGAATGTCGATAATTGATTACACAAATAACAATCAAATATCCGTGGAGAGGTTTGATTGATGGCGTTGAACCTTCTCGCTATGGCTGCTGCTTGTTTTTGCTCTTATTGCTGTCATAAATTTAAAGATCTCATAATGTTATTGTTTTTGTTAGAATTTTATAATTGTATATTCATAGCGCATTCTCATATAAATGCTTTAGTTTCAAAACAAAATAATATAATTAAATGAATTAAATGATTGCATGGATGATTTAACCCTGCTTGTTTTGAAGTAAAAATTTTAGATTGATAAAGCAACAGAGTTATTGTATAATTCTAAAGTTGCGACAAAAATAACATAAAATTATAGATTTAAATGACATTGGGGATCCTCTTATATCTTTTAATCAGCATAATAGTTTTTATACCACATTATAATGTTATTTATCTGCCCTCCCTAATGTTTACTGCTTCTGTTAAAGACATGAGACTGACACTCTCCTGCCTTGATGATAACACCACACTGTTCCAGGAATCTACCGAAAACATCGATGAAAGTTTCAACACTTATGGAGTATTCAAGTTAATAGAATTTAATCTACAAAAATATCTTGTGTTTATTACGAGAGCAGATGAAAGAGGTAGAGTCGATAATTCTATTGTATATGAAGTAAAACAAGCCAAAGTTATAATAATCCAACCAAATCATAAAATAAAAATTCTAAATTAATTAAAAAGACAATTGAACAATTTTTTACATCTCCTGGATTATACTTTAGTGATTATCAGCTTTATTATAGATATCAATTCGATAAAACAGAACATAAGGCTAAACCAGAAGCTAAAGATTTGAAAACACTCTTTTTATTCAATAAGAAACCTATTGATTCTTTTATATTCAATTTTGATTCGTTTAATGTTCAAGATGTGCTTCTCCTTAAGTGTATTCAGGGATATTTTATGTCGTTTAATGATTTTGTTCTAATTTCTAGAAGGTGTCCAAAACGTATCGGTGCTAGATATTTCTCGCGTGGTATCGGAGAACAAGGATTTCGAGTAATTTTGTTGAAACAGAGCAAATAATTATCAATAAAGCTCATATTTACAAATAAGGGGATCAATTCCTCTTAAATGGAGTCATCATGTAAATTTCAAATATCACCCACAGTTGAAAATTTCACCTTCTGAAAAACAACATTTAATCGCCAGCAAAAATATTGAAAAAAATTTACAAAAATTCCAATTATTTACTTAAATTTAATAAGAAGTTCCGGTTACGAATCAGAAATCTTTAAGAGTTACAACACACAATTTAAAAACAAAACCAAATTGTTTTTAATTATGATTTTAAAAAGAGCTCAATAAAAGAGAATATCCTTTGATTTTAAAAGAACAGGGTTTACATCAAAAAAACAAAAGAACCAAGCAGAAATGAGAAGAACTAACTGCATTGATTGTTTAGACCGTACTAATTCAATGCAATATTTGATAGGAGAAGCGATTTTTGATTTTACAACTAGAAGACAGTAATATTAAAGATATCAAAAATTATCTTATGGCCTTTTAAAAAGGATTTTATGAAAACGGGAATAACATAAGTCTTCAATATGCAGGAACTAATGCAATGTCCTCTTATTATATTACAGATGGGAAAAAGAAAACAAGTGGGGTTTTAAAAGATTTTTTATATTCAATTAATAGATATTTTATAAACAGATTTTCAGATGGAAAACACCACACTACGTTAAATTTAGTTACTGGTAATTTAAAAAAAGGCGATATTGAATTCAGTAGATTTTTGGTATCGTTTAATCAACTCTATTCTCTAAAATTATTGTTTATAATTCCATTGTTTTTTGTTGTAATGAAAAACTCAAATTATCCATTTAAAATTTTAATTCTTGTTATTTCTATAATATATGTTTTGATCTTGTTATTCCCTATCGATTTCCCTAAATATGACTTTTTAGATACTCCTGAGGAGACAATGTTTTTAAATTGATAGGGGTGTGGTGTTTGATTTATTGCTTGCATTCTTTAAATTTCGACTTCAGCCAATAAATAAACTTTTCATAATCTATGATGCTTTTATGTAAAATTCAATCGTTATTATTTAAATAATTTATTGACATTGGGGGTATCGTTTCTTTAACATATAATTTAACATTGTTTTAACTGCTTATCTCATAGACTTTTTGTTATATGGATTTAGGGGCACTTTTTACAATTTTTCATTAGCATTGATTTGAATTAACATGCTACTGTTAAGATGGGAATGAAATGACCATGGTTTCCCTCTTTTTGATGCACGAGACTACGATATAATTTATAAAAAACACCAATATCATCAGGAGCATCACAAAACAAACACAAAATTGCTAATTAATAACAATGCATCTCATAATTTAACTGCAATACTAACTCGATTTAAGAACTCGCCTTAACTGGAGAGTTATTTCGTAATTTTGATACATCATTAAAAAGTTGAAGTTCGCGGAAAGCATAGGTATTTGTTAAAGTAGATATAATGAATGACCTTCTATGAGACTTCTTTGAACAGATTTTCAAAAAAATAAGCTCGTAAAAATGTTTGGTGCAATAAATAAGCATTGTCATCAAGATCGATTAAAATAGTGGTTATTGCTGTCGCATGTGTAATAAAAGCATATGTAGTTTACAAACTGTTGTCAATTGATATGGATCCATTGGTTATTTTTAGTGTTTCAGATTTTCAATCTTGAAGTTCCAAATCCGGGTTAACCATATGTACAAAATGTTTTCAAATTTTAGACTATAAACGATTGTTTTATCTTTCGAATAAAATAAAACATCATCGTGTTTATTATGTTTGCTTTTTGAATGTTGTAGCGGCTGTCTATTTCTATCACAAATATACAGACAGTTCATCACCCCTGTTAAAAAATTACTTTCACGATAAGCAACCTATGCCATCCGCTAATGATGCTCAAGCACATGATTTCAGAATTAGAGGAAGTGGTATAGCCAAGCGATCATAAGTACAATCCAAGCCTTTTGAAAGATATGACTGAAAGCGTACCAACACTTTTTTTAAACATTTTACATTCTAAAAAAACTTCTCAGTTGGGATGTGTGTACTTGTCTTTTGTCAAAAGATAATAAGATAATGTTTGTACCTACTAAAACTAGCTATTCACAGAAGTACTCCATAGTAATGTTGTTCGATTTCACATTTGTCCTTATGTCTAGAGGAAAGTGTGTGAATTATGATAGAAAAAAACAAATATTTGGTTTTAGGCCCATGTGATGATATGGAGGGCAGTGCTTTCATAATCACTACAACTACAGAGTTCAAACAAGAATCGGTTGAAGAATCGTTTGCAAAGAGAACCAAAAAGAAGATAAAAGAAGATAAAAGTGTATTCATTCTTCCACCACATGTACGAACCCTAATCCCGACGATACTATTACAAGTTTGATCTTTAAAGAGGATAAAGTTATACAAATAGGTGGTGAAGGCAAAACTGATTTTAAATTTAATCATTCTGTAGTCGATATTAACACACAAGAGACAATAGTAAGACCAATTATAGATTTGAGTGAAAGTGAAAGTGAAAGCAGTAGCAGTAGCGAAAGTGAAGAGAGTACATGTTGTTGCAAAAAGTCTAATTGCAGCGAATGTGAAGAAAGTAAGCATAATCAGAAAGGCAAAAAAAAGGAAATAAACACAAGAAAGGGAAAGGGATGCTAGCATGACGATGTCATACCAAGCATGTGCATAAAGAATAATAATAAATAACTTAATAATTCTTCCAAGTTTTCAATCAAGTATAAAAATATAGTTTTGATACATAATTAGTATTGAACGTTAAATTTATTGTTATAAAGATTACAAATAGTAAACATGTAAGTATACGTTTATATTAATTAGTATTTCATATTCTTGTATAGAAAACAACATATAAAAACGATGCTTTTAGTATCTTAAGTGGGGGTTTGCGTTCAATAAGGGCATTCATTTAAGTATAATACATAGCGCTAACTTTTTATAAGACAGATTACCATCCTTTTCTACAACAGCGTTTGAAAAAAAAACTGTCGAAATCCTATTGTTTTGCACAGGCGTTATCTAATTATGTAAAAATAAACAACATTTTCTCGAGGGCTGCAATCAGCAAAAATATCACTGTTTTTGCGATTCAGATTTTGTAGAACAAATAACATTCATTCTTTAAGTGTTGAATAATGCTGATTATTATTGTTGTGCTTTTTACTATTGATCATAAATTTGATTATTATATCTATGAAAAATCCATAAGAATTTTGGCACAAGACAATTATATCTATGATCTTTTTTACTTTACTTATTTTGAAGTAACGTTTTCACCCACTAAAGCAACAAAATTATGAGGTAATTCTAACCAGCGGCAATCCGCAACATTATCGTTTGTAAATAGTTTGCTGATTTTAAATTTCCAACCGTGCTGTACTATCATGTCATATGCGACAACGCAATAAATAATGTTTCATTGTATTTTAGCCTTTTTTTTTCAAATTTTAGTACGTGATTATAAATAAGTTTTACAAATGATTTAGATTTTCAAGTCCAAATCATGTCTATTATAGAATTTTTACACAATTTCGCTTTTCTATACACTTTTACATACATCAGCAACGTAATCTAAATATTTTTTAAAAAAATAAACCTGTCAAAACAAATCGATATAATCATTTATTGGAATAACTCTAATGATCTGTCAACATTTTCTAATGGTTGATCCAATAATAAACAATTAATAAAAATGAAACGTATTTTAATTAATTTTATTAACCTGGTTTGAATTCATTGAAAACAGAGTATTTTTATTTGCTCAAATTTAGAATTTAGGTTTTATGCCCATGTCAGAACAAGAAGAAATTCGACAATGGATTAGTGAAGTATCTGGAAAGATATTGCAAGAGGCTGAACTTAATGAAACACTTCAAAATGGAGTCGTTTTGTGAAATGATCAACAAAGTACTTTCTAAAGATAGTTCAAAAGGATTAAAAAATCCTTCTATGAGTAAACTAAGCTTTTTTAAAATGGAAAATATTGAATATTTTATTCAAAAAGCTCGTCTCTGTGGAGTTCCTGATAGTGAAAACTTTCAAACAATTGATCTTTACGAAGGTAAAAATATGAAGCAATTTTTAATTGTATTTATTCATTATCAAGAAACCTATTTAAAAATGGAAGATCTGATATTAGAGTAATTGGGCCTAAACTTGTTGAAAAGAAAGCAATATTATTTACACAAGAACAATTAGATGAAGCTAAACGTACAGTAAGTAAACAATATGGAACTATAAGAACAACTAAACAACTAAACAATAAATAAATAAAGTTTTAGTTTAATTCTAAATATAAAATAGAGCTTTTATAATATGAAAATTTTTGGAATGATATCATCATTAAGTAGCTGTCAACGATTATTATATAAAATTAAACCCCCTGTATTTATTAATAAGCAACATTAAATAGAATTCTTGCTATGGAGCAGAGTCGTCTAAAAATAAGTAATATTTGATTAATAGTATTTTTGCAATTAAAACAAGTGTTATATTGACTTTTAGCTGGTTTCTATAACAGAAAATGTCATACGGTACATCATTATTAAGTTTCAGTTTAGCATAATACTCTAAATTTCTAGATTTGTTGTGATCTATAAAATATTTAAACCATCTTAAGAAAAAGTGTTTGTTGATCAGAATATGCTTATTAGAAGGGGTTGCCTGTAAAAGAATTCCAACAAATTTTGTTGTTACATATTGTTCTTTTTAAAAAACAGCACAATAAGTCAAAAAGCAAAAGTAACAGTTAATTTAGTGCTTATGGTTTTTTTCTTAGTGCTAATCAAGTGTTTAAATGTTAAAAACAAAATTTTTGTTTATATTTTGATCAAACAAATAATCAAAGACAGTTGAAATGCAAAATAACAATAAAACGACAGAAACGCTCATTTAATAGTCTGGCAGCAAAATAAATATGGAAAAGGCTGGATATGGTATGGTTTTTGTAATATAATCCTCTTCATGACTTTGCTAAGCTTAATGAATTGTTTATATATATGTTTTAATCTATAAGAGAATTCGATTCATCAAAAGCAGAATGTACAGAGCACAATGTTTGGGCGGCATCCACTTCTCTATACAATTTGAACTGCAACCCCGCAACGAATTGACTTCGAATTTACTACTTTTTTTGAAAACGCTCTATTCTGGCTTTGCTTGATTCAACGAAATATCAAGAGCACATGTAAAAATTCGCAAATTTGATATTGTATGCTAGCTGTAATACATTTAAATAGCTATGGTGGTTCTAGGTTAATTATAAGCTTTTTTCATTTATTGTGTCACATACGCAAGAGTTGTTATGAGCAGCGTTCGACATTTCGATCGCCCATTGTGATGCATCTCAAGCAGCTATTGCTACTATAAGCATTTTGTCATTTATTGTAATAAGATACACCTATTGCTAGTATAAGGTTATTGTAGACCTTGCTTCTCTTTATTGTAATGCGCATAGAACATCTATTGATATTATAAGCTTTGTATAATCATTTCCATCGTTTATTGTAATACACAAAAAACGCTTATTGCTATTAATGCTTGTTATAACTGTCTATTTCTATTTAATTGATTCTATTTATTGTTTTCAATATCGTGTTTTATATTTATATAATAACCCATACTTTAATATAATATAACAACCAACTACTTTGTCTATGTATTTATTTACTGATTTCCCTATCTTTCTTCATTCTATCTATATATTTTTTGAAAATTTGAAACTCTTTCTAAAATTTGTAGTTACCTGCCCATCTCATCAAATGATAAAAAGATTTCTGTACATCTTCTTTATCAGATATCCCCATGTTCTCACATACCATGTAATAAACTCTAAGATCATTTAAATCGTGTTTTTTTCTATCCTGTGTGTTAAGGGGGAGGGAGAATCATTTGCATAAAACAAACATTTGATAATTTAATTGAAAGTTTTTAAGAATGGTGCTTAATTTATTTATAAATTAATTTGCCTTTGGAAACTTTAATATAATTTTTAGAAGTGTAATTTAGACATTAAATTTATAAAAATACGTAAAAATTCAAATCTGTAATTTATAATTTAAGCTTTAATAACATTCATATCTTTAATATATAAATGGGATTGTAATTTAATAGTTTTATATAATGACAAATTTTGAATTTATACATGATTTGTCAGTGAATAGTTTAATAATATAAAAATTTTTGTTATCCGATTGTTTAGTATAGTACAAAATTTTGTTTCCGATTGACTAATATGATGTGGCTTTTGTTATTCAATTGTTTAATATAGATTACATTTTAATTTAACATTGCTTTGTTATTGAATGTTTTTAATTTATAAATGATTTATTAGGCTGTTTATATTACACCCCTTATTATATTAGATGGGATTTCAAACGATCGTATTCTACAATTCTCTTATTTTATATAATTGCATACTACCCTTCATCGAGTTCATTTGTGAGCGAAAATCTCATTTTAACACAGGCGTTCTCTGTTTTATTTGTATTTGCTTTATAATCTCTCTATGTATTTTTCCTCTTATTTCTCTGCCCATAATGAATGGTGACCAATCTCAAAGAACTTATTATGAAATAATAGATGATGTTGGAAATATGCTAGAGAAAGATGGTGCTCTTTATGACATTGATAAAGAAATGATTTATTCATACAGAAGGAATGGATCAATAACCTGGAAATTATGAGAAGTGAACCAGTAATGAATACAGTAGGAGAAATAGAGGCATCAGAACCAAATTACACAGGAGAAGAATCCCAATCAGATCAATTATCAGAAGAAGATTATTTAGATAAACTTGAAAAACAAATAGGTGTTTATATGGTATGTTTCTTTACTAAAGTAACCAAAACAAAGACAAAATGGAAGTGTTCATTTAAGCATGGGTTTATAAACATTGATTCCCACGACATCCCCTATAGCACTGCAAATGGAGAATTTTTTACAATGGTGAGATATCATTTAGTAAATTCATATAAATCTATTTATTTTCACAATTTTTTATGACAATTTAAAAGCAACAAAGTATAATAAGTTAATATATTATATTTAACTAAGTAATATTTGTTTTTATATAGAAACAGCCCAATTGAATGGTGTTTGGTATCGAAAAAACATTGCCTAATCAACACTAACAGTTTGATTCATTTGATATTTTGACATTTTGCTATATTGAGTCTTTTTATGATGTGACAAAAACATCACATGCCCGTAAATCTTTTCAACTATTTATTAGCCCATTTGTAGTTCAAAAAGAAAAAATTGTATATTTTAGTCCCAATTTTTTCTTGTTTGCATCTCAAACGATATCCCCAAAAAAAAACCGGTTCTTTTTTTACTTTTTTTTTTAAATTTTTTAAATTTAGTTTTTTTTCG
>JAHFWI010000346.1:0-18140 GCA_028554975.1 Himalopsyche kuldschensis | reverse complement strand
TCCGGTGTTGAACACGGCAACGGGCGTTGAGTCTGTTGCAGCTGGCACGCCAGCTGGCACCTACACGATTGACTATGAGATTTGTGAAGTTCTGAACCCGACCAATTGCGACCCTGCTAAGATTACGGTTGTTGTCAGCGCAGCGCCGATTGTGGCTGATGCTGACAGTGTGACGGGTGTCAATGGTTTGACGGGCGGCGCGGATGTTGTTGATGCGCTGCTTGGCGATACGCTGAATGGCTCGCCTGCCACTGTTGGACCAACCGGTACAGTCGCCATGACTGTCACCACGCCAGCGGTCTCGATTGGCGGCGGTCCTGTACCAGCGCTTGATCCAACGACGGGCAAGGTGTCTGTTCCGGCTGGCACGCCAGCTGGTTCGTACACGATTACCTATCAGATTTGTGAGAAGCTGAACCCGACCAATTGTGCGTCCAATGACATCACGGTTGGTGTTGATGCGGCTCCGATTGTGGCGCTTGATGATACGCCAGCGTCAGTCAATGGCGCGAGCAGCTCGGCATCTGTTGTGAACGCCTATACCAATGACACGCTGAACGCTGTTGGTGTGCTGGGTGACATGTCGAAGATCACGGGCACAGTGACAACGCCTGCAACGCCGATTGGCGGCGGCACGGTTCCGGTGCTTGATGTGGCTACGGGCGTAGTCTCGGTTGCGGCTGGCACACCGGCTGGCACGTACACGATTGACTATGAGATTTGCGAAGTTCTGAACCCGACTAATTGTGACCCTGCAACGATCACGGTTGTTGTTGATGCCGCCCCGATTGTGGCTGATGCTGACAGTGTAACGGGTGTCAATGGTTTGACGGGCGGCGCGGATGTTGTTGATGCGCTGCTTGGCGATACGCTGAATGGCTCGCCTGCCACTGTTGGACCAACGGGCACAGTCGCCATGACTGTGACCACGCCAGCGGTCTCGATTGGCGGTGGTCCTGTACCAGCTCTTGATCCAACGACGGGCAAGGTCTCGGTTCCGGCAGGCACGCCAGCTGGCACGTACACGATTGATTACCAAATCTGCGAAGTGCTCAACCCGACCAACTGCGATACAGCCTCACGGTTGGCGTTGATGCAGCGCCGATTGGTGTGGCCACAGATGACAATGCACCATCGGTTAGCGTGTTGCGGGCAATGCCTCGGTGTTGAATGTTCTGACCAATGATACATTGAACAATGTTGGCCCTGTCACGTTGGCGCAAGTGGCGCTGACGATTGTGACGCCGGCAAGCAATGCCGGTGTGAGCCTTGATCCAACAACGGGCGTGGTCTCGGTAGCTGCAGGCACGCCGTCCGGCACCTATACGATTGACTATCAGATCTGCGAACTTTTGAACCCGACCAACTGCGATACCGCCACGATTACGGTTCCGGTTGATGTGGCTGCCATTGTTGCGGACAATGATGCAGTGTCCGGCGTCAATGGCCTGACAGGCGGCACTAATGTTGTGGACGCGCTGCTTGGCGATACGCTGAACGGTGCAGGCGCGACGGTTGGTGCAGGCGGTACGGTGACAATGTCGGTCACGACACCTGCCACACCAGTAACTGTCGGCGCTCCGGTTCCGGTTCTTGACCCTGCAACGGGCAAGGTCTCGGTACCTGCCAATACGCCTGCTGGTTCGTACACGATTGATTACCAGATCTGCGAAGTTCTCAATCCGACCAACTGCGATATAGCGACTGTGACGGTTGGCGTTGATGCAGCCCCGATTGTGGCCACAGATGACAATGCCCCATCGGTTAGCGGTGTTGCGGGCAATGCCTCGGTATTGAATGCTCGACCAATGATACGTTGAATGGTGTTGGTCCGGTGTCATTGACAAAGGTCGTCCTGACGATTGTGACGCCGGCAAGCAATGCCGGTGTGAGCCTTGATCCAACAACGGGCGTGGTCTCGGTAGCTGCAGGCACGCCGTCCGGCACCTATACGATTGACTATCAGATCTGCGAACTTTTGAACCCGACCAACTGCGATACCGCCACGATTACGGTTCCGGTTGATGTGGCTGCGATTGTTGCGGATAATGATGCAGTGTCCGGCGTCAATGGCCTGACAGGCGGCACTAATGTTGTGGACGCGCTGCTTGGCGATACGCTGAACGGTGTGCAGGCGACGGTTGCAGGCGGTACGGTGACAATGTCGGTCACGACACCTGCCACACCAGTAACTGTCGGCGCTCCGGTTCCGGCCCTTGACCCCTGCAACGGGCAAGGTCTCGGTACCTGCCAATACGCCTGCTGGTTCGTACACGATTGATTACCAGATCTGCGAAGCTCTCAATCCGACCAACTGCGATATAGCGACTGTGACGGTTGGCGTTGATGCAGCCCCGATTGTGCGGCTAGATGACAATGCCCCATCGGTTAGCGGTGTTGCGGGCAATGCCTCGGTATTGAATGCTCTGACCAATGATACGTTGAATGGTGTTGGTCCGGGTGTCATTGACAAAGGTCGTCCTGACGATTGTGACGCCTGCAAGCAATGCCGGTGTGAGCCTTTGATCCGGCAACGGGTATTGTCTCGGTAGCTGCAGGCACACCGTCGGGCACATATACAATTGACTATCAGATCTGCGAACGGCTCAATCCAACCAACTGCGATACCGCCACGATTACGGTTCCGGTTGATGTGGCTGCGATTGTTGCGACAATGATGCAGTGTCCGGCGTCAATGGCCTGACAGGCGGCACTAATGTTGTGGACGCGCTGCTTGGCGATACGCTGAACGGTGCAGGCGACGGTTGGTGCAGGCGGTACGGTGACAATGTCGGTCGACACCTGCCACACCAGTAACTGTCGGCGCCCGGTTCCGGTTCTTGACCCTGCAACGGGCAAGGTCTCACTGTTCCGCCAATACACGCCTGCTGGTTCGTACACGATTGATTACCAGATCTGCGAAGTTCTCAATCCGACCAACTGCGATATAGCGACTGTGACGGTTGGCGTTGATGCAGCCCCGATTGTGGCCACAGATGACAATGCCCCATCGGTTAGCGGTGTTGCGGGCAATGCCTCGGTATTGAATGCTCTGACCAATGATACGTTGAATGGTGTTGGTCCGGTGTCATTGACAAAGGTCGTCCTGACGATTGTGACGCCTGCAAGCAATGCCGGTGTGAGCCTTGATCCGGCAACGGGTATTGTCTCGGTAGCTGCAGGCACACCGTCGGGCACATATACAATTGACTATCAGATCTGCGAACGGCTCAATCCAACTAACTGCGATACCGCCACGATTACGGTTCCGGTTGATGTGGCTGCGATTGCGGACAATGATGCAGTGTCCGGCGTCAATGGCCTGACAGGCGGCACTAATGTTGTGGACGCGCTGCTTGGCGATACGCTGAATGGCTCGCAGGCGACGGTTGGTGCAGGCGGTACGGTGACAATGTCGGTCACGACACCTGCCACACCAGTAACTGTCGGCGCTCCGGTTCCGGTTCTTGACCCTGCAACGGGCAAGGTCTCGGTACCTGCCAATACGCCTGCTGGTTCGTACACGATTGATTACCAGATCTGCGAAGTTCTCAATCCGACCAACTGCGATATAAAGCGACTGTGACGGTTGGCGTTGATGCAGCCCCGATTGTGGCCACAGATGACAATGCCCCATCGGTTAGCGGTGTTGCGGGCAATGCCTCGGTATTGAATGCTCTGACCAATGATACGTTGAATGGTGTTGGTCCGGTGTCATTGACAAAAGTCGTCCTGACGATTGTGACGCCTGCAAGCAATGCCGGTGTGAGCCTTGATCCGGCAACGGGTATTGTCTCGGTAGCTGCAGGCACACCGTCGGGCACATATACAATTGACTATCAGATCTGCGAACGGCTCAATCCAACCAACTGCGATACCGCCACGATTACGGTTCCGGTTGATGTGGCTGCGATTGTTGCGGACAATGATGCAGTGTCCGGCGTCAATGGCCTGACAGGCGGCACTAATGTTGTGGACGCGCTGCTTGGCGATACGCTGAACGGTGTGCAGGCGACGGTTGGTGCAGGCGGTACGGTGACAATGTCGGTCACGACACCTGCCACACCAGCAACTGTCGGCGCTCCGGTTCCGGTTCTTGACCCTGCAACGGGCAGGTCTCGGTTCCGGCAGGCACGCCAGCTGGTACGTACACGATTGATTACCAAATCTGCGAAGTGCTCAACCCGACCAACTGCGATACAGCCTCAATTACGGTTGGCGTTGATGCAGCCCCGATTGTGGCCACAGATGACAATGCACCATCGGTTAGCGGTGTTGCGGGCAATGCCTCGGTATTGAATGCTCTGACCAATGATACGTTGAATGGTGTTGGTCCGGTGTCATTGACAAAGGTCGTCCTGACGATTGTGACGCCGGCAAGCAATGCCGGTGTGAGCCTTGATCCAACAACGGGCGTGGTCTCGGTAGCTGCAGGCACGCCGTCCGGCACCTATACGATTGACTATCAGATCTGCGAACTTTTGAACCCGACCAACTGCGATACCGCCACGATTACGGTTCCGGTTGATGTGGCTGCGATTGTTGCGGACAATGATGCAGTGTCCGGCGTCAATGGCCTGACAGGCGGCACTAATGTTGTGGACGCGCTGCTTGGCGATACGCTGAACGGTGTGCAGGCGACGGTTGGTGCAGGCGGTACGGTGACAATGTCGGTCACGACACCCGCCACACCAGTAACTGTCGGCGCTCCGGTTCCGGTTCTTGACCCTGCAACGGGCAAGGTCTCGGTACCTGCCAATACGCCTGCTGGTTCGTACACGATTGATTACCAGATCTGCGAAGTTCTCAATCCGACCAACTGCGATATAGCGACTGTGACGGTTGGCGTTGATGCAGCCCCGATTGTGGCCACAGATGACAATGCCCCATCGGTTAGCGGTGTTGCGGGCAATGCCTCGGTATTGAATGCTCTGACCAATGATACGTTGAATGGTGTTGGTCCGGTGTCATTGACAAAGGTCGTCCTGACGATTGTGACGCCTGCAAGCAATGCCGGTGTGAGCCTTGATCCGGCAACAGGTATTGTCTCGGTAGCTGCAGGCACACCGTCGGGCACATATACAATTGACTATCAGATCTGCGAACGGCTCAATCCAACCAACTGCGATACCGCCACGATTACGGTTCCGGTTGATGTGGCTGCGATTGTTGCGGACAATGATGCAGTGTCCGGCGTCAATGGCCTGACAGGCGGCACTAATGTTGTGGACGCGCTGCTTGGCGATACGCTGAACGGTGTGCAGGCGACGGTTGGTGCAGGCGGTACGGTGACAATGTCGGTCACGACACCTGCCACACCAGTAACTGTCGGCGCTCCGGTTCCGGTTCTTGACCCTGCAACGGGCAAGGTCTCGGTACCTGCCAATACGCCTGCTGGTTCGTACACGATTGATTACCAGATCTGCGAAGTTCTCAATCCGACCAACTGCGATATAGCGACTGTGACGGTTGGCGTTGATGCAGCCCCGATTGTGGCCACAGATGACAATGCCCCATCGGTTAGCGGTGTTGCGGGCAATGCCTCGGTATTGAATGCTCTGACCAATGATACGTTGAATGGTGTTGGTCCGGTGTCATTGACAAAGGTCGTCCTGACGATTGTGACGCCTGCAAGCATGCCGGTGAGCCTTGATCCGGCAACGGGTATTGTCTCGGTAGCTGCAGGCACACCGTCGGGCACATATACAATTGACTATCAGATCTGCGAACGGCTCAATCCAACCAACTGCGATACCGCCACGATTACGGTTCCGGTTGATGTGGCTGCGATTGTTGCGGACAATGATGCAGTGTCCGGCGTCAATGGCCTGACAGGCGGCACTAATGTTGTGGACGCGCTGCTTGGCGATACGCTGAACGGTGTGCAGGCGACGGTTGGTGCAGGCGGTACGGTGACAATGTCAGTCACGACACCTGCCACACCAGTAAGTGTCGGCGCCCCAGTACCAGCGCTTGATCCAACGACGGGCAAGGTGTCTGTTCCGGCTGGCACGCCTGCTGGCACGTACACGATTGATTACCAAATCTGCGAAGTGCTCAACCCGACCAACTGCGATACAGCCTCAATTACGGTTGGCGTTGTGGCCCCCACGAATTCGATTGCTGGTGTTGTTTATGATGATAACAACAGCAACGGTGTGCTTGATCCATCCGATACCGTAATCGGTGGTTACACTGTTAACCTATATAGAGCCGGTGTGTTTGTGACCTCCGTCGTGGCAAACCCTGATGGCAGTTACCTATTCCCGAATGTGCCAGCAGGCACAGGTTACACAATTGCCGCCGTTGATCCTGCAACGGGACGTGTTGTAACGGGTGCAGGTTCATTCGATGTGACGCCGGGTTCAAACATAGCCAATGTTAATCTTCCGATTGATCCATCAGGCATTGTTTATGATAGCGTGACGCGCGCACCTATCACAGGCGCTTTGTTAACAATGACCAACGCGGCCGGCACTCCTTTGCCACTCGCATGCTTTGCATCTCCAGCACAGCAAGGTCAGACCACACTCGCAGACGGACAATATCGCTTTGATATCGTCGCGGGTGCAGATGCTCTTCGCCCAATTGGCGAAACAGAATATCGTCTGGCCATTGTCTCGCCCGCAGGCTATGTCGCTGCCCCATCAGCATCAATCGCTCCAATCGCTGGCGCACTTCATACAACAATATGCCCGATTGACGGCGTTCCCGGTGGTGCATGTAGCGTTCAATCACAACCGACGCCCCCGACTGGTGCAGCAGCGACATCTTATTACCAGGCGTTCCTTTTGACCGCAGGTGATCCGAATGTAGTCCACAATCATATACCGCTAGACGCAGTTGTTGTTGTTCCAGGCGATGTGACTGTGACCAAGACAGCGCAAAGCAAAGTTGGTCAGCGTGGCGGTGTGATGACCTACACCATCATCGCTACCAATAATGGCGGTGCAGTTACTGCCGCGCTCAATGTTATCGACAAGATGCCTGCTGGCTTCACATTGATAGCGGACAGCGCGACTCTCAACGGTGTGGCGGCAACGCCAACTATTAACGGTCGCTCGGTGTCCTTTCCCGGAGTCACTATACCGGCAAATGATCATGTTACGATTGTTCTACAATTGCGTATTCCCATCACGGCAGCGCACGGGGACTATGAAAACGTTGCCATGGCAGTAGACCCTGTAACCGGGGTACAAATCGGAACCTCTGGTAAGGCGACAATACGTATCCGTGCTGAGGCCGTGTTCGATTGCTCAGACATCATTGGTAAGGTGTTTGATGATCGTAATAGCAATGGCTATCAGGACAAAGGCGAACTGGGCATTCCGGGTGTGAGATTGGCAACTGTCCGTGGTGAACTAATTACCACTGATAAGAATGGCCAGTATCATGTTCCTTGTGCGATGCTGCCGGATCAAAAAATTGGTTCGAACTTCATCCTTAAGCTCGACCAACGGACACTGCCAACCGGCTATCGCTTGACGACAGAAAACCCTGAAACCGTGCGTGTAACTGCCGGTAAGGTGAGCAAGTTGAACTTTGGTGCCACAATAGGGCGTGTTGTTCGCTTGGCGATTAGATCGGATGCCTTTGTGGATGGGGATGTCCAGCTGCGAGCCGAATGGGCGGATGGGCTGGACGATCTGATTAAGGTTCTCAGCCAGCAGTCCTCTGTTCTTAGGGTGACATATACCAACACTGGTGAGTCTAGAGACTTGATAAACCGTCGCATAGCGAACCTTAGGTCGGTTATCGAATCTAAATGGAAGGACTCAGGGGCTGATTATCGTCTTCCAATCGAGGTGGAACTCGTCAAGGAGTGAGTTCCACCGAGGCCAAGCCCACACTGTTAATTGCGTTCTCTGTATTTGAGTTCAGTGGGAAGTATATGCGGCTATTAGCATTTTTGCACATATTTTTGCGCCGTTAGCTTCCCGTTAACCAAGATTGTTTACCTCTAGATAGGGTAGATAAAGGGGAATGCGATGCCGCTAATGGCTTTAGCCAATAATGATAACGGTCGGAAATACGTTCGTATTTCTTTAGCCATTGCGCAGTTAACGCTAGCCGTTTCTGTGACATCGCTCATTGCAGCAACGCCAAGTTTAGGTGCGCAGGCTGCAAAGTGCGCTCAACAAGTTCGTGGTGCGGTTGTCGATGACTGCGCGTCTGAGCAAATACGCATTGGCGAAAATACTGAAAACACCCAAATCGGTGCATCACGCCCATTTGTTATCAGTGTTGATGGTGAGCCGTTGGCCGCCGGTGGGACTGTTGATGATCAGAGGCAGACGGACGTTGCATTAGATGCTGTAGATATTCAGGTCAAATTTGATGGACTTGACGCAAAGCAAATTCTAAATGTTGGTGCGGATATTGCCTCAGGCGCCACTAATAGCGCTGTGAAATTTCATTCCAACACAAATTATGATCAGTTCATAGCACGACGTGAAATCCGCGTTTACGACGGTAAGGATACCGAAAGCTACAAGGTGCTCGAAAATGAACCGCTGGCGGTAATACCTGTCGGGGCTGATGGAACGGCTGTTTGGACGCCCGAAAGTGGCGGTGTGTCTGATCTCGCTTATGTGCTCCGAGCCCATGACGATGAAGGCCGCTACGACGAAACTCCGGTGCACCAAGTCTCCGATAGCAATGCAGCTACCTACAGACTTTGAGTCTAATGATGGAAACGTTGATTTAACGCGCATCCATAACATTCCTGTTTATGGCGGCGCGATAACTGTTTATGGCCGTAATATTCCAGCCGGTTATGACGTCAATGTCCTTGGCCAATCAGTAAAGCTGGACAGCGAAAACAAAGTTTTATTCCAGCAAATCATGCCGGCGGGTGACCATGACGTTAGCGTCAGCGTGTCTGGTGGCAAGAGCGATGATTTGCAGTTCGTACGTCAAGCCAACATTCCCAAGAATGACTGGTTCTACGTTGGGCTTGCTGACCTCACAGTTGCTCATAATTTTGGGTCAGCCGTTGAGTCTGTTAATCCAGATGAATTTGAAAAGACATACACCAAGGGTCGGCTGGCTTTTTATCTCAAGGGTAAAATCAAAGGTAAATATTTGCTGACTGCCGCCGCCGATACAGGCGAGGGTAAGGTTGGGGACCTTTTCAAGGGTTTTGACAGGAAAGATGTTGATACACTTTTAAGGCATCTCAATCCTAATGACTATTATCCAATCTACGGGGATGACTCGACCATTACTGAAGACGCCCCGACGAGTGGTAAGGCCTATATCCGCTTAGAGCGCGGTGATAGCCACATGTCATGTGGGCAATTTCAAAACCACGATTAGCGGCACAGAATTTGCGTGTAATGAACGCTCGCTATACGAAGCGCATGCGATCTATAAATCTGAGCAGTCAACCGGTTTTAGTGAGCCCAAGACAAAATTTGAGGCCTACGCAGCGCAGCCTGGTACCGTGCCACAGCGCGATGATTTCCTCGGTACCAATGGCTCAGCATATTTTCTAAAGCGGCAAGACATCAACTCTGGTACAGAGCAAATTGTGATTGAGCGCCGTGACTCTTTGTCAGGTCGTGTCATTTCGCGCGTACCCTTGAAAGAGGGTACAGACTACAGCATTGACTACATTCAGGGCGTCGTAATCTTAAACACGCCCCCGGCTTCGACGGCCGCCTCATCGGGGTCTCTCAGCGGTGGTGGCACGGGTTCGGATGAACTGCACTTCATCGTAAACTATGAAACGACGCCAACAATAGCCCAAGAGGACGGTCAGACACTTGGTGCGCGTGGTGAGCAGTGGCTGGGTGATCACATCAAAATTGGTGGGACCGCGACCAAAGAAACTATTAGTGGCGAAACAAACAAAAAGATTGAAGCAGACCTCACACTTCGCATGTCAGATAAGACTGATATTCAGTTTGAAGTGGCACAGTCGCAAGGTCGGGGCATTGGTCAGAATTTTTCAACCGACGGCGGTTTGACCTTCACCAACGAAACGGTTGTCGCCTCAATTGGCGCAAAGGCGAACGCCTTCCGCGTGAAATCAAAGGCTGATTTAGGCGAAATTTCCAACGGAGGTTTGTCGGCCTCAGTTGGCGCTTACTATGAGTTCCGCGAAAAGGGATTCAGTGCATTGGAAAGTGAAACAGCCACTGACAAGCAGATTTTTGGTGGTAACCTCGCACTCAACGTTACGGACAATGTTGTTTTTCGCATGGGTCTTGAGGGCGTGGATGCCGGCCCTGATAGCCGCAATTACCGCGCAAAGGCTGAAGCACAAGCTGAAATTGCAGAAAATTGGACACTTGTTGCCGGTGTAACTTGGAGCAAGTTCCAAGAGCCCGGTAAACTGTATCGCAATGGTGATCGTGTCGATGTCGGAGCACGCCTTGCCTATAAGGTCGATGAAGATACTAGCGTGTATGTTTTTGGCCAAAAGACACTAAGCAAATCTGGCGATCGTTTGAACAATGATCGTATTGGTCTTGGCGGAGAAACCCAACTGAACGAACGCTTCGGGCTTGTTGGTGAAGTATCTTATGGCAATATTGGGATTGCTGGCAGTGCTGCCGTAACCTATAAGCGCGATTCTGATAACTCCTACTATCTTGGCTACAAGCTCGATCCAGATCGTGACACATATACAGACACGACCACAAAATTCACGGGCACAGACAATGGTGTTATCATTGCAGGTGCGAACACAAGGCTGAATAACTGAATGACTGCATTTACTGAAACCAATGCTGACCTTTTCGGCAAAAACCGCAAAATGGGCCAAATATATGGTTTGACGTTTGCGCCGGATAAAATGTGGACCAGCTCGCTTGGCATATCATTCAGCACTGTGAAGGATGCTGTTGCCAGTGATTTCGACCGCAAAGCTCTCTCGCTTCGCGTGGGCTATTCAACAGAGAAGTTGGTGGCTTCCTTCAATGGCGAAGCCAGAGTTGAGCGTTCTGAAGATCACACCCGTGATCGTGATACTTATTTGTTCCAAAGCGCGGTTAATTGGAAGACCGATGAAAACTGGCGCATGCTGGCATCCGTGGATGCCGTATTGTCACAGTCAGATCAGTCTTCGATTCTAGACGGTGATTATATCAAGGCTTCCATTGGCGCAGCTTATCGTCCAATCGACAATGATAAGCTGAACATGCTGTTTAGATACACCTACCTTTATGATCTACCGGGTGCCCAGCAGGTTAATGCCTCCGGCAATTTGCTTGGTCCAGCGCAGCGCAGCCATATACTTTCTGCTGACGTCACCTATGACGTCAATGATTGGCTCACTGTCGGTGGAAAGTATGGTTTCCGTACGGGTTCAATATCCAAAACACGCGCAGTCCTAGATTTTGAAACAAGCACAGTGCATTTGGGCATACTTCGTGCCGATGTGAACATCGTAAAGAACTGGGATTTGCTCGCAGAAGGACGTGTACTTTATAGCGCTCAAAGCAAGCAAACTGACTTTGGCGTCCTTGCCGCGGCTTACCGCCACTTTGGCAATAATATGAAAGTCGGCGTTGGTTACAACTTCGGTAAATTCTCAGATGATCTCTCTGATGTGACCTATAATGACCGTGGCGTGTTCTTTAACGTCATCGGGAAGTTCTAAGGCGGGACAAGCGGCCCAAGTTGATATTTGTGTCGCTAACTCTTCCTTAATTGAGTTTTGATTAACATTCCCCTTGATACAGGGGGATGTGATGTCATTTACGCAGACACTTCAGAATGGACTAGACGCAGTTGTGGGTTGGTTTGTGCCCGCGTACCTTCGCGGTGACGTGCTTCACGAGCGGCGCGTCCGCATGTTTACGATCAGTCATCTGTTCGGGCCGGTCATTTCACACCCTATCACCGCCTTTTTGCTCTATTTTGATCCGGCGCCTTGGCCCCACGTGGGCATTCTTGCCGCGTCCATTACCTTCTTTTGGGTGTTTCTGTTCGCGCTGAAATATCTGCCAATCAAGTATGAAACACTGGCGCTGCTATCCGTACAAAATCTCATTTTTGCAATTCTTTGGGGATCCTATCATTATGGCGGCGGTTCATCTCCGTTCCTAATGTGGCTTTTGATTGTACCTTTGCTGGCGTTTTTCTATCTCGGTTCCACTCCGTTCACTCGTTTGGCAATCGTGGCAGAAATTGGCCTCAGCATGTTGGCATTCTATGTGGCCTATGCAACAGGCGGATTTCCGACACACATTCCTATCGAAAGCCCGGCAACAATCGGTATTTTGTCTGCCGTGCTGGCATCGGCCTATGTGTTCATGATGGCTATCTATTATGCTAACATTATCGATAGCCAGTCAGGCCTCATGCAAGAGGTGGCCCGCCATCGTGATACCATGCTGGCACTAACCACGGCTAAGGAAGAGGCTGAAGCCGCTAACGGCGCAAAGTCAGATTTCTTGGCCAAGATGAGCCACGAGCTTCGTACGCCGCTAAATGCGGTTATTGGCTATTCGGAAATCATGCTCGAAGATGCTGAGATTGACGGGCGTGGCGAGCAAATCGCGGATCTTCAGAAAATTAGTGCTGCGGGTAAGCATCTTCTTTCGATGGTCAATGACATTCTCGACATCTCCAAAATTGAGGCCGGTAAGATGGATCTCTATTTGGAGCGCATGTCGCTTGATAGGTTCATCGATGAAATAGAATTTACAGGACGCCTGATGGTGGTAAAAAACACCAATGCATTCATTGTAGAGCGTGGCAAAAATCTAGGCACAATTGACGCCGACGCTACGAAATTACGCCGGGCGGTCCTCAATCTTCTGTCAAATGCCTCGAAATTCACTCAAAACGGCAAAGTTACGTTTTCGGTCTCACGCATTAAACGTGGTGATAGCGATTGGGTCTCGATTCAAGTCCGGGATACGGGCGTTGGCATTACGCCAGAACAGAGAGAAACACTTTTTAGCAATTTCCAACAGGCTAACGCCGCGATCGCTGCTAAATACGGCGGCACAGGTCTTGGGCTCTCACTGAGCCAAAATCTTTACAAACTGATGAAGGGCGAAATCACTGTCGAAAGTGAGTTGGGTGAGGGATCGTGCTTCACAATCACACTACCAGCGGTACAAGTCGGCGGTAATGTCCTTGAACGCATTAGCGAACGCAAGCCAATGGCTAAAAAGTCTCCAACTGTAACAGCGGTTACAGACAAGGTTTCTAATAATTCTTTGGATGATGAGGATGATTTGACGGAAGACGATCTGGCAATGATGCCAGCGCCGCCAATTTCTAGACCGACAAACTCTGACAAAACAATAGTGATTATTGATGACGATCATTCTGTGCTTGAATTGGCAGAACGCTTGTTTTCCAAGGAGGGCTTTAAGACCGTCCTCATTGATAATGCACATACGGGTCTTCAAATAGCGCGTACATCCAAACCAGATTTTGTGATACTCGACATTATGCTGCCGGGCAGCGACGGATGGGGATTGTTGCGCCAATTACGCAGCGATCAGAATTGTAACGGTGTAAAAATCATCATGCTCAGCGTGCTTGATGAACGCAATCGTGCATACAAAGAAGGCGCCGATGGCTTCATTTCCAAACCATTGGACCGTGATCGCATAATGGAAGTTCTTAACGAAATCGAAGCACGCAAAAATGAACCCGCAAAGCGCGTAAGCTAGAGTTCAGGAATAGACGCTGAAGGCTGGTGTCTGTCACCAAAAATTAGGCCGGCTTCCGGCCTGAGTGGCCAGAGTGGAACTGAGATAAGGAATACGAAAGTGTCGCTAATATTGGTGGTAGAAGACAATCCAATGAACCGTGATGTGCTTGGCCGCCGCCTCGAACGTCGTGGCTTTGAGGTGCGCTTTGCGAAGGACGGCCCGTCCGGAATTGTCGCTGCAAAAATGCTTCGTCCAGACTTGATTTTGATGGATATTGGCCTTGGTGAAATGGATGGCTGCGAGGCCACAAGGCAAATTAAAGCTGATATGACAACCCGTCACATACCCATCATTGCGCTGACAGCAAGTGCGTTTGAATCAGATCGCGATAAGGCTATAGCGGCTGGGTGCAGTGACTTTGATACAAAGCCAGTTGATCTTGCCAGACTACTCGGCAAAATGGATAACCTCTTGCATCATGGCAAGGCGGCTTAACCTATCAGGCCATGTAACCTCACATGTTTACAACGAAAATAGCCGCCGGTGCAATTTGCACAGGCGGCTTATTTATTGGGTGTAGTTGGTTTAACTATCAGCTTTGCTGAATTAAGTCGATTTGTGGCTGGTACGATTTCCATATCGCGCCCAATATTGAACGCATCCTTGTAAGATCTATGGGCTTTTGGACCACATCTGGATTGTTCAAACCAAGTTCCAATCCGACTTTTACCACGGCTCGAAGCGTATCCAAATCTTGACCGCTCACTATCAAAATACGCCCGCCAAATCCACTCTCGGCAAGCAGTTTTAATAACTCGCTAGCATCTATGTTTGGCATGTTAACATCAATTGCCATTACTGAAGGGTTGAGCTGGCGAACCAGCTCAATAACGCCGCGGGGGTCAGAAGTTGCGAATGCCTCGAACCCGCAGCGTTCTGCAATACGAACAATTAGCTCGGCGGACGATGCGTCATCGTCAACTGCAAGCAATGTTGGTGTCATAGTCGTGCCCTTACAATTCCTATTACGCAGCGACCGCATTCTGGTGCTGACCAATGGTGGTAACTGAGCGGTAGGGGCGGAAGTCCGCTTCAGCCAATTGCATTGCTTTTAACATAGCTTTTATCAAAAGGTCAATTTCTTCCTTCTGATGGTTTGCCATAACTTGTACACGAAAACGCGCGCCGCCTTGAGGTACAGCCGGGTACTCTACAAGGTTTGCAATCGCACCGAATTGATTGAGGCGATACGATGCAATGCGGGCCTGACCTTCAGTGCCAACACGAACGGGAACGATTGGTGACGGATCCCCAAGAGTTTCCAAGCCAACTTTGGTCATTTCCTCACGCATATAAAGAATGTTTGCCATCAGCGAGCGACGACGGTCGCGACCTTCTTGCGAGGCGACAATTTCAAAGGCGGCTTGCACTGATGCTGCTTGCACCGGCGACAGGGCGTTAGAAAATGTTTGCGTTGCAGAATAATATTTCAAGTATTCTTTTTGCGCGCGATTACGCACGGCAATAAATCCGCCGTTAGAGGCAAATGTCTTTGAAAAGCTACCAATGACAATATCGGCGCAATCAAGTGCATTTTGGAGGCCTATGTGACCAAGACCATCATCCCCAATGCAGCCGAAGTCATGCGCACAATCAACGAGCAACGTTGCGCCATACTCATCACAGGCCGCCTTTAACGCATGAATATCAGGAGTATCGGAGTGCATCGAAAATAGACTTTCGGTCACCACCAGAATCGCATTTACGGCATCGTTTTGACGAATTTTCTGCAGGCGGCGCTCAAGACCTTTTACATTGAGATGGCCATGGTAATGAATATTGCCAGTGGCAGAACGTGCGCCCTCCTGAAGGCAGGAGTGTGCCAATACATCAAGCACTACGTGGTCGGACGGCCGTACAAAGCCTTGTACGGCCGCAAAACCTGCTGACCAACCCGTGGGATAAAGGACAATTTCGCGCCCGCCCACAAAGTCAGATATAGTATTTTCGAGTTTCAACGAGTTTTTGGTATTGCCAAGAAGGGCAGCCGAACCAGCGCTGTGTACGCCATATTCCCTTACCGCTTCAATCGCTGCTTCCTTTACTTTTGGATGGGACGAGAGGCTCAAATAATCTTGTGAGGCGAAATTCACGCCGGAAACTGTTCCTCCCAAATCGTCACGCGCGATGCAAGTGGTCTTTGGTGCTGTATCAGTTGACTTGGAATATGGCCACATATTGAACTTGCGGCGCTGATCCTGCCATTCAAAGAAACTATCAGCCCGTGCCAGTAGGTCGATGCCGCTTGGCTCTCTATAGTCTCTGAGGCTACCTGTAAGTACCGTTGCTGGTAGCCGCTCTAAAAAGTCATTATTCTTTTCATTCGAATAAGTCATGGATACGCCCCTTGATGTAACGCTGTCTCGCGCTTTTATCTTGAGTTAGATACTCTCCGAACAATGTTGATAGATTATTGAGAGTTGCAAATTGGTACCTCCAAATTTGCTAGCATGAAAAACATTGAGTTAACTGGAAACTTAGAAATCTCATTATTATGAACTCTTTAACCATGACTACTTGAAATCTTTACACGAAAAGAAATTTTAAACCCGTCACCTTTAAGAACGTTGAGGAGATAGGGGCAGCTTGATATGAGTAGTTTTGTAGCAAAAGTTGGGGCAGCGGCAGGTGCGTTTATCGCCCGTGCGACTGATACATCAACACTCACTCCAGATGTGAAGGCGAAGCTTGAGTTTGAACAGCTGAAAGCCACGTCCCAGCTCGTGCCATCCTTATTGATGGGTAATATTTTTCTAGCCAGTGTCGTTTATGTGGCTACTGAAAGCTATCAAAACACGGTTCTGAAAACCCTTGTATATCTTACCTTGTGCGTGGTGTGTTTCGTAGGCATTGCAGTTTGGCGTAAAAGCATTTCGGCTGTGAAGCAAAAAATCACGCAGAAGTCTGGTAAAGTTTTCAGACAGGATATGCCATTTTGGCTAATTTCGCTAACCCTCGGTAGCCTTTGGGCGACTGTACCGCCAATTTTGGGATATTTGCAGGCGGGAAATGAGCTGATTTTGATAACAGCAATCTTGTCAGCGATATTTTGCGTGGGCGGTTTTGCCTTAGCGCCTATGCCCATCATGGCCATACTATTTTTAACGCCGATAACATTCACAGCCATTGCCGCCCTGCTAGTATCAGGAACGACACGGTCGCTAATCAACGCGTTCGCTCTGGCACTTTATGTTGTTTTCATTTTTGCCTCAGCCCTTAACCAAACGCGCGCGCTGGTGCGAGTGGTGGTTTCAGGTGAGGAAGTTGTCAAACAACAGCGGACAATTTCGCTACTCCTCAAAGATTTTGAAAAGCACGCAAGTGACTGGCTATGGGAAACAGATAACGAGACGAAGTTTTTGCGGCCGTCTGTTCGGTTCAGTGAAGTTTCTGGTCATTCCGCTCACGCCTTAGAAGGCATGAAGACCAATGAACTTTTCAAAGTCTTGGACGAAGCCTACACGGCGTCCACCGATGTTTTTCTTGCCTCGATGGCGCGAAAGATAAGCTTCAATGACTTTCAAATTACCGTTATGGTTGGCGGAGAAATCAATTGGTGGTCGCTGACCGGAACGCCGACATTTGCTGAAGATGGCACTTTCCAGTGGATCTTGGATCATTTCAAGGCTGTTAATGTCCGATGAAGCCATCCGATGGGCGACAAGATGCTCTATTGTTTAACCGCTAATCAACCGAAATGTCAGTCGTTTGCGCGCACCGTTTGCGAGTGACTTGCCGGCAAATTGCAGCACGTATTGCCATCGCGCTTGGGCGGCATTAATCGTTTGCGCAAAGTGACGCCAGCAAATGCCTTCTTGTCGCGCGACGTGAATTTAATACTTATGCAAGTCAGCGGTGACACCAGAGGAAATCGAAACTTTGGCCCACCGCATACTGGAGACAGTAACAGGCGTATTTGAAATTGACGGCGGGCAAATGACGGTGGGCATCAGCATCGGTGTCGCACTTGCTCCGCGCCGCTGGCACGGCCAGATCAGTTGCTGCAGAAACGTTGACTTGGCACTATATCGTACCAAGGAAAGCGGCCGCGCAGCGTACAAAATATTTGAATCTGGGATGGACAGCCGGGCCCGTGAGCGTCGTGCACGCCCGAGTTTGATATGCGCACTGCAGTACAAAACGACGAGCTTGAGCTATACTATCAGCCACTGATGGGGGCAGACAGCAACCAGCCTGTTGGCTTTGAAGGCCTCATCCGGTGGGATCACCCAATTAGAGGACTTATCTCACCCGCTGAATTTGTGCCAATTGCTGAAAATAACGGTCTAATCCGCGAAATTGGTGACTTTGGGTAATTCGCGAGGCCTGCCGTGAGGCGGCGACAGCCGAGTAATCTATATCGCTGTTAACCTATCAGCCCCCAATTCGTGGATCAAGAACGGTAAAGAATTTCGAAAGGGGGGGGCCTTCTGAACCCAGCGGCCTTGGCCCCGACGG
>JAHFWI010000341.1:0-10069 GCA_028554975.1 Himalopsyche kuldschensis | reverse complement strand
GATGTCGCGTCTTATTATTTCACCATGATTCTAAGAGATGTCACTTTGCGTTTTAAAATTTAATTATTTAAAAAATCAAGCGGAAATAACAAAGGCGAAGAAGAATTTTTTTTTAGTTGATGTCTATTAATTTCTTATATCTCTTATATCGAATATCTATTCAGCCTTTTTTATTTAATTGATAGATTTCAACTGTTTGAGTTTATAATTAATGATATTTATTTAACCTGTTACCAGCTAGAAGAATTCCCCACTCTTTGCCCAGTACGCTACTACATTTCCAAAAAATAAAAAAGAAAACCTTATATTATTATTATATAAAAATATATATTCTTAATTCAAATTTGTGTACATAAATACATAGATGGTAAATAAATATATAAGCATATTTGATTCAAGCATATATCAATAGTAATAGAGAATTTAACGTTTCAAATTTTTGTTGTTTTTTATTCTGCAGTAGAAAAACTCTTCTGTCCACTGTTTAAAAAAAATATAATTGGGAATTAAATCTTCATTTATCACTTTTCAGGTGTTCAACATCAAATTTATTTGATCAGGACCGGTTTCGCTCATGGGGCGCTTTGTCAACTTCCAACAAATCTTTATTTATAAAGTAGGAGTATTACTCGAGTATTTTTGAAAATGGAAAAATGGACGAGAATACCCGAATATCGAGTACTCTTTTTAAACCATGTCCGTCTTACGAATGTTGAGTAATAAAAGAATCGCTATTTGGGGACCGTCCTTCGATCATAGGGGTGTTGCTTTTTCTCCATTAGGGTATCCATTTCGATCTCAGCAGAGGGGGGTGCATATTCAACATCAGATTTTCTTCTTCGCCAAAGAATATATGTATAGCATACAAGCGACAAAATCAATATTAAAATCACGACCGCGCCAAAAATTGCCGTTATAAGTGTGCGAAAAAAATTTCCATCGTCTGAATTTATATTTTTTGTATCGTTTTTGTTTTTGCCATCATCTTTACCATGGTTGATCACATCTGATACGGGACTGGGCGTTGTGTTTGCACTATAATTCTTGTCGATGGTCCAGTATGTTGTCTGTCCTTGGGGTTCATTGCATGTAACATTTATACACTTGCAATACATTTGATTCTGAATGCATAAGCGAGAATCTACGGTGTAAACACCGTCGTATTTGAAGCGTGTTTCACAGGTAGAGCAACCAATTTCATCTTCCATACCCAAACAATGAGAAAATTGATCGCACAGCATTGAAGCGTAGATACGATGTCCAGATTCACACTGAACAACGCTATCCTTGTAGATGGAAGAAGCATTATTTGATATTTCACAAAGATTTTCAACTTTGATGTTGGGTGGCGAACCCTTTGAAATAACGCCCCCAAGAGACAACGTTATCCACATACCTAATATATATAATTTATATATGGTCATAGCTGAACGATCCTGAAACAAAATAAAAAGTAGTATTAAACTTTTGAACGCTTCACATGGGATATAAATAAAAACACATTTTTAGTGCTTATCAGGACCTGTTTTGGTAATCGCGATAATTATCATGCATCTCAAAACAAAACAGGATGACAAAATTCATGAAAAATTACTAAATTCAAACAATTGTATTTGGCATTACAGCCTACGACAACGCGCCAAATATTCTTAATTGTGAAAGTCATATGAGATTAACTCGATGATAAATAATGAATCAGTTGTGCACAAAATCAACGATAAATAACATACAACCAGCCCAAGATCTCTTTCTTCAATTGAAAAATCTGACCTTGCCGGGAATCGAACACGGGCCTCCTGATCGCTAGGACAAAGCTCTTGCCACTAGACCACAGAGACCGACTTTTGAAATTTGAAAGCAGTGATGCACAAACGGGGCCAGCGGGCCGCATGCGGCCCAAAATAACAAATACTCCATGAACAAATTTTTCATTGAATATGATAAAAAATAGTATTCGATACGTGAACAAATTATGCAGTAGAAAGGGTGTATAAAAAAAACAATGTTATTTTTTATTATTTAATATGATTATATTCACATGGATATAATTTTGTGACCGAAATTAATTTTTTTAAATGATTTGCGATGCAGGTGCAGTCTATTTTTAGATTATTTTTTTCAACACACGGATTTTATTGTTAGTTCTTCAGGAGTTTTGTCAGTGCATGACGTTTGTGAATCGATATTAAAAAATCTCCGCAAATAATGAAAATATATAATATTTCGGTAATAATAGGTCGGGTAAAACCCTAGTTATATCTTAGATATTCCTATGTTATTATCTGGTCATTATTAATTTAAAAAATCCGACAAACCCACTTAATTCATTGAAACTTTTAAGGTGTTCACTGTCAATACTTGGTGGAAAGGCATTATAATAAAAATAATAACACATTTTTAGTACTTTTTTCACATGAGATTTATTTCATCAGGACCGGTTTCGCTCATGGCGAGCATTATCAACTGATAAGGAATACAATAAAACAGTGGTATTTATGCAAAAGTTAAGGATGAAAACAAGGTATGACAAACAATTGGTAAATTTGCTTAGTTGTTTTACCAATTGTTTGTCATACCTTGTTTTCATACTTAACTTTTGCATAAATACCACTGTTTTATTGTATTCCTTATCAGTTGATAATGCTTTCCATGAGCGAAACCGGTCCTGATGAAATAAATCTCATGTGGAAAAAGTACCTGAAATGTGTTATTATTTTTATCATTGAAACTGATTTACATTTTAATAGCAATTTAACTTATTGATTTTTTTTTTGACGTGACAACGTCTTATAAATCGATGAACGCCCGCTGCACGCACGAAAAAACATGACTCATTGTCCCGTTTGACGCGTTACGCCGAAGGCAAGCGTGCGAGCGAGAGCGCTGATAAGCGATAGAGAGGCACGATCAGCCTACCGTTCGGATTGTGCCGCATCTATCTCTCTTCCACTCGATTGGTCGATGCGTCTGAGTAGAAAAGAGACAGCGGCAGCACACAACTTATACACCTACAGTACCTACACGTGATCTGTTTACAACTGTTTATAAAGTGAAGTGAAATGTTAATGTGGTTTTCATTGTTTATATTACAACAACAATTGCGGCAATAAAGTATGCAATCATTTCATCAATGTTTTCTTATGACGTTGTCACGTTAAACTATCGTCCGTAAACCGACTTTACAGACAACCATTTTTTTTATATAAATTTAAATTATCCTAATTGATTGCAATATATTTTTATTCTTGTTGTTTTTATCGATGTCAATAATTTTGCAGACAAAAACAAATGAATTTAAAGTGGACGCACTTTTACAAAGATAATATATGTTACTTTAGAGATCAAGATTATCAATCCATGTCAAATTGCTCTATGTAAATAAGGTTAACACTGACTGTCACACCCTTATAGTTCCCACGCATTTTTTTTTATAGTGCGCAATATTGCAGGCCGCTCTGAACATACATACATATCTCGAGCGATCTTACACCACTGCAAAATACGTGCTCAAACTCAAAAATCAGAAACCTTAAAATCTAGATCGATCAATATTATCGAATTGAAAATAATATTGACGATCAATTTTTAGGAGTTGACTGTCAATACTTGGTGGAATGGCATTATAATAAAAATAAAAACACATTTTTAGCACTGATGAATAATGTTCGTCATTGGAAAAATCGGTCCTGACTAGGGACTCCAATTACTCGTCATCTCAACTACTCGAGTATCGAGTATTAAAATGTAAAAATACTCGAGTAGTTTCAGATGTACCAAAGTATATACTATTAATTCACATTTTTTTAAATAAATAGGTGATAAATAAGCTTATTTAATTTCATTGATACATTTAATTCATTTTAATGCACTGATACTTAACGTAACACATATTTTAAAAAAACAGAGTAACAAATGTTTCAAATTTAAGATTTGTTCGAATTTTAGTTTTAATTATTCCCGCAGTTGAAAAAACTCGCTTGCAGAGGACCAGTGACGGCTGGTGATGGGGTGCTGGGGGGTGCAAAAGGAAGATTCAACTATTTTTCCGTACTACGGAAGAGAAACAGTTGGTATTGCGAACATCTGAATTGAAAGTCCATGCTATAGAAGTGTTTTAAAATCCAATGAATAGGAAAGAATTCTTGCAAAAATGGTTGAATTCTCCATTGCACCCCCCAACACCCCGTCACCAGCCGTCACTGCAGAGGACGTTGGTTTTATCGTTAGCAATGAATTGAATTGTGTATCTAATTTAATGCGTAGTACAATAGTTATTACTTTTTTATCAATTCGTTTTTAGCTAACCTTATATTGATTATAAAAATCCTAGGAATTACAAAACACAGAACGGCACAGAAACTTTCACTAATTGGGTTCTCAAATTATTTTTAATATATGTTTCAAATAAAGAAACGAATTTTATAAAAAGGTTAATATTTGGGAACAAATCCTGTAGCCATAAATTATCATTTCGGTTCGATACGCTCTCTGACATCAATAAGGGTGAACAAAGATGAATGCAATAAAGATCCAGGCCCGAATTGGAAGTAAAAGCTTCTCGATAATTATTTGAAAGTTATAACGAAATATTTCAATAAAAATTTTAAATTTGCGCTTTAAAATTCCGGAAAAAATTTCAATATCTCAAATAATTAAAAATATTCTTCTCAGATTTATGGATAACAGAAAAAATATGTTTTTTTTTTATACGTCATTAATGGTTTTTGAAGCTTATTAAAAAAGCCTAATTTAATTCAAAATAACTCACCACTCAAAGGGTTAAAATTTGTTTATCTACGAGATCAATATATGCTTCTTACATGTTTTGCTATTTATCCGTTTCACTCCACCGTTTGCAGCGGTCGAATTACCAAATCGTTTTTTTTATTGACTATAATAACATAATTTTTATATTTATCGGAATAAACTAATAATTTAACACAGCTAATATATTATTTAAAAATTAACCTTATCCCCTGATCCGTGGCTGTTATAAATTTCTAAGAAATATAAAGATTTTTTTAAATGTTTTAATTTGTTTTTGTCATCATAGACCTCGCCATCTGTTCGATCTTAATTTCCACTGACTGTAACAGGGATGGCTAACTTTTTACAGGGAGTAAGTCAATGATTACCAGTAAGGGCATGCAAAATTCTCCGAATTTATTTTGTCACATCTGCATCTGCAACAAAACGGAGAACCGTTTAAAAAATATTGCCTGCTCCACGTGTTTGGCAATGCAATGGTAAAATATTGTGTTTATTTTTTTAAATAAGTAAATAAAATTTGGAAAGAGAGCAACCCTATTCATAATTGGTATAAACAAATGTTGTTTGTAAACAAATATGTATGTGAAAATCCAATATTATAGAGCGAGCTAGGCCGATTGTTCTGAATTGTCATGTTCTGTTTTGTCATGTTCTGAAAAGTCATGTTTCTTTTGCTGCAAATCACTTCGTGTATATTCTACATTTTAAAAATTAACATATTTATCATTTTATATTTGGATACAATTTGCATTGCACTTTCCTGTCAAAAACACAATTTCTTTAAAAAAAACTACATTTTTGTATTATCTATACAATTTCTTTTAATTTAAACTGTTTTTGATGTGTTTTAATTTATTTCATTTAAAAAAATAGCTGTTTTACGCAACCCTTAAAAATTTTCAAAAATCACACCCGTTTTTTTCGAAAGTATTCAATATACAATTCGGTCCGTAACCAAAGTGTTTTTAAGTGTTCACTGTCAATACTTGGTAAAATGGCATTTTAATAAAACATTTTTAGTACTTTTGCCTCATAAAATGTATTAGATCAGGACCGGTTTCGCTCATGGCGAGCATTGCCAACTGATAACTGATAAATATCACTGTTTCGTTGTATTTATTATCAGTTGACAATGCTCGCCATGAGCGAAACCAATCGTGATCCAATAAATTTTATGTGGGAAAAGTTCTTCAAAATGTTTTATTATTTTTATTCAAAGGGTTTTAATCAATCGAAACTTCAAACGCCCATAGGCAAAAACAGAGTGAAGTGACTCACCTGTGATACGTGTCTCACCTGTGATAAATATCACAAAAAGCACAGTTTAAGCTGCTGACAACGATGACGATGACTGACCAATGAACACTGAAATGCACTGAACCATAGATAACTATTTTAGCCATTTTTAGCCATATATAGCCATTTTTTACCGGACTATCGTATTTCAAAGGGCTTTTACGGTATTTAAAAGGCGACGTCTGATCGACGAACGAGAGATCAATTGTGCTACCACGTTGATCATTTTGAGCCGGCAGATCAATTCCGAAACGAGAACTTGTTTCCTCCGTGTTTACCGGTGGTAAATTGAGTGATGGAATGATGTCACGTTTTAGTTGGAAAGGGTTACGATAGTCTTCGTTTCGGAAATGATTCCTGCAAACGCCAACATGTGGAATATCATTTAATGCAACGCCATCCAACCGTCTATTCGACATTAAGCGAAGCCATTGTAATTTAAAGATTTGGTTCCGCGGTAAAGCATGGCATCTCATCTTAGATTTACACCCCGATACCCAACAGGTAAGAGGCATGCTGAGATCTGAAAGAAAGATTCAAATATTATGTCTAAATATCTCCTAAATATTTACCTCGACACCACATCAATTAGCACGATAATATATATTTATAGTTTAGCACTCGGGAAACGTCACAACAATAATGCAGTTTAACCCATAGATAAACATATAGATTGACAACTCCATAGACTAAAAACGTAGTAATATTTTTAGCACCTCCTTTTGAAAAAACTTCTAAGTTATTGCCCCCCCCCCTGCCTTCACTTCCCTCCCACCTACCCTTGTACTTCAGTTATTGAAATGAATGATATAAAATAAAGGTTAAATGACAAGACATTCTGACATTCAACTAAATTTATTCAAAACAAATATTTACATTATATATACATGGAAAATGGTTGCAACAAATTATACAATATTATAAAAAGGACCATTGCAGAGGAATGTTAATAATAATAAATCAAATATAAATTCAAAGGCTTCTTTATGAAGACTCCTGCAGGCTTGGATCAGTGCTTTCTGGAAATCCAGTGATGTATTTGGCAATGAATACACCAGTTATCAAGTAAAAGTTGTATCTGGATGTTTTTTCCCGTTCCGATACCTAAGACAAGAGAAAACAACATTAATAATGGAATATAATCAATGTAATAGTCGAGGCACTGGCAGAATGATGTTTGAATAAAAGTATTATTATTTATGAGCCATCAACTTAATGCTGCTGTCATCACACCTTTGATTGCCAGGGAAGCAGTTAAACCAATTCTATATTCAGCCCCATTGAATTTTAATTATACATTTGAAGTATGTATAAATCTATTGTAAACATGCACATGAACGCTCCTTTTTGTCAGCAATGTTGATAATTGTTCTAAACATTGAATGTGGTTTTCAATTAAACAAAATCAACACTCTGTCCGGTAAGAACCACGAGAAGGAGAAGCATATATCTCACCACAAAGGAAAGGCATTTAGGGTAAATGAAAGGAGTACATAATATAAATCGTTCTGACTTGCAAAATATATTCCGAGTCTCTTTCAAATGGATTCATTTCAAATCAAATTTATATTAACTTCCATAGTATGCAAACCGTCAGAAGCGTGCATAAGAATGTACTTTTGGCGAGCTAAACCAATTATGTGCGACTGACTGTCCAAATAGTAATAATATGAAAACCATTAAGCCACCAGAAAATAGAGCAATCTCTTAAAATGAAGGTAAAGTAAAAAAAATTCAATACATTAAATAAATTGAAATTAGGAATATACACGTCCAACAGACTGAAGGGGTTCTCGAAATAGTCTTCTTTTGAATCTAGTGCGATTTTTACGCACTGCATAAGTGAAAAATGGGTGAGTGCCATTATATGAAAGCTTTCCTCTTAGTAAATTATTCATATTGCGGTCAAAAAACTGAGTCTGCAAGGAAAGCATTGCTTATATATTTTTATATCAATTTTAATCAATATATCGCTGTGCAGAGTGCATTTAAAGAGTGAAAGGTTGACGGTTTTATAAATTTCACTATTTCACTATTCATATTGGTTCAAATGCTTATTTTTGTTATTGTTACTTACTCTCATAGCCTGTCGCAGGTCTTAATCGAGCAGTATCGTTGCGTAGCATATTTGTTGCAGCTTGGTTCGTGGAGCTCTGATCGCACACAGTTGCCACAATGTTCAATCCTGGAAATAAACACTTTGATTATTAGTCCAATAATGTAAGGTACAGGTGAATAGTCTAGTACAGTGGTTCTGAACTGACAATTCTTGATGCACAGTACAATGCATCAAAATATTAGTGTCATTGTTGAAAAATTAACCTCTAACAACACATTTTTATTAAATATCAATATCTATGTGTTTTACTCTTATAATTCATGTACTATCTTGTATCATTATTCGTCAGTTGCATGGCACATTGGTGTCCGCTGTATCAGAATGATTGTCATTCGCAATAAACAATATTTGGAAATATTGAGTAAAATATCCATCCACATAACAATGATTTCAATATCAAGAGAAATTGACTAATTTATAGAACACTATGAATGTGCTCACCTGTCGAGACTAGTGATTTGTATACATCTTTGATGCACCTAACCAATTGGGGCGATTTGTAAGTACTCAGAAGTAATATTTAACGAGTTTATCCTTGGGTAAAGCATGGCATGTCATCCTCGACTTACTACAGCCGGCTGCCCAACAGGTAAAAGGCATGCTGAGATCTGAAAGAAAGATTCAAATATTAATGAAATGATATGTCTAAATATTAATGAAATGATATGTCTAAATATCTCCTAAATATTTACCTCGACACATCAAAGAGCACAATAATATATATGTATAGTTTGTTTAGCACTCGGGAAACATCACAATGTTTAATGGCAAATTGGGCGGATGTAAGACAATCAAAGACAATAGAGCGGAAGTACTGGGAAGCATAGATAATAACTCCAAGTACTGCCACAATAAAAAGCAAAACTCTATTTTCAATCAGTCACTTCTTATGGACAGACTGTTAAATGGCGGCCAAAATGGCGGCTGACGATCAACTGATCATGCCGACAGCAGCGCCAGTGGGGAAAAACATCGCTGTGATTAGTTGATTTTCGATGACGTTTTCATTCCTTTAAGTTACGAGCCGGTGGTTTAACCATAGATAAACATGGCAGACTGTTAAATGGCGGCCAAAATGGCGGCTGACGATCAGCTGATCATGCCGACGGCAGCGCCAGTGGGGAAAAACATCGCTGTGATTGGTTGATTTTCGATGACGTTTTCATTCCTTTAAGTTACGAGCCGGTGATTATCCTGTTGTCATGGAAAAGCCGGCTATAGAATGTTTTCGTAACTGGTCAACTGTCAATATATATTAGAAATCAAATTTTTATTTAAAAAATAAAGTAAACTAGAAAATAATAAAAGCACTAAAACTCTTAAATGCTTTCTTTATACATTTCCAGCAAAAGAAAGTTTTGCAATAAAAAAAATATTATTATGCTTTTAAAATTATCTTTTAATGAACTACCATCAAAATAGCCAAAGTATAAAAATAAGATTATTATATACTTTTTTTAAATTTTGAAACGAAAAAATTTCATAAATTCTATCATTTGCGAATTGAAAGCAAACTTTTTCAAAAATAAAAAATATGTCGCCGCTTAATTTTCAAAAAATTAAAATTGTTAGAAATATAATAAATTATTTTAATCTGTAGCGCTGCATCTTTCCTTGGGGTTATTCGTAATACCAATTACATCGACTCTTTTGACGGGTATTGCTCGAATTAAATTTATAAATTACTATTTGTGGAAGTGTTTTAAGAAAGTCAATCCCCATTCCACAGAATAGGGCGGCTTTTTTGAACATCAAATAATAAAAATATAACTTTGGGTTATTGATAACATCGTGCATAATAAATGGACACTACAAAACAAATACATAAAATCAAACCATATATGACCCGTCAATCGGTGCTAAGTCGTAAATTTTACAAACGTG